>CM073590.1:225652745-225655245 GCA_037074705.1 Zhengitettix transpicula
TTACATTCCCCACCCTGACCTAAGTACTTGGCATCTAACTTCAAATAAACCAGGATTATGACTGACACTGCTTTAACAACTCGGGAATGCTCCTACGATATAAAATAAGAGTGTCTAAAAATCATGCTAAATTAAAAAATAGAAAAATACTCACTAACTTAATAAAGTCTTAAAATACTCCTGGTACCTGAAAGAGTAGAGAGATCAAAAATTTAACTGATGCCCTAAGAAAATCATAAATAAACCTCATAATGTTTTGTTAACCTCGTCCACATAAAATTTCCATAAACATTATGGTTAATGCAACAATTTGTACTCCTAAAACCCAGGAATTGGTATTTTATGCATTATTTCTTATGTAAAACCCTTCCATCACCACCCATACAATTGCTTCCCTCCCTTGTCTTTTGGAGTTGAAATTAGACACTTAAAATGTCTAGAATAACACTATCAAATTCAGCAATGCAGAAAACATTTTATTTGACATTAATAATGGCGATTTACAGATGTTTTTTAATGACAACCCATCAACCTCCAACCTAGAAAGGGGTGGAATGTATCATAATATCAATTATTCACTAACTTTTTAATAACAGTAAATAATTAAGAAACACTCCAGGTTCATTCTGAAGTGAGCCCCAAAATTTTCCACCTAGCCACTCCAGCTATTTTATAAATTAGTTTTAGGAAAATTATTGCATTTATACAAAATCTTGGAAACTTAATAGAATTGTGTAAGTAGTTAGTATTTGCTATTAGAAGTCTTTCATTTTTTAAATATTTTACAGGGCCAATAATAATAATAGTTAATGAATAAGAAAGATAGCCAATACAGACAAAAAGGGTAATATAAATACCACACAACATTTCTGGGATCCTTGTCCCTTTTGTCAGATGCTAAGAAGAGCCTAGAGAAACACAACTGCACTGGTCAGTTGACAACACTCAAAAGCGACGAAAATGTAATGACAATGGGAGAGCCGAAGAAATGGCATAACAATAAGGGAGCAACGACAATGGGAAAACAGAAGGTTTAGCATAATAATAAGGGATCATAGCAATTATTGAGTTTAATAGTGTCTGTTTTACATTAATAGCTGTGATGTTGGATTTAATGTGAAGCATCTCTGAAATGAGTCTGGAATTGTACCGGTGTCAATTTCTAAAATCTTAGCATTTTTCCAATCAAATGTATGTTTAGAACTGTTTATATGTTTGGATACTACAGATTGTTTATCATGGGAAGTTTTATATTAGATATATGTTCTTTGATATGTGTACTAAGGGAACATTTGTTTGCCCTATGTAGCAGGAGTTACAATTAGATCAAGTGATTTTGTAAACAACACAATGTTTGCTGTAGGTGTCAAGTGGGTCCTTGTAATTTTTAATCAAGTATGAAAGGGTATTAGTGGATCTGTAAATGATATATATTTGATATTCATTGAATATTTGGACAAATTTGTGATGTATAAATTTGTAATAAGGGAGTATGAGAAAATATATTGGCATGAGGTGTTTGGGGACAATTGACAGTATGTTACGCCAACCCTTTAACTCTCCCATTGTCATTACGTTTTCGTCACTTTTGAGTGTTGTCAACTCACCAGTGCAGTTGTGTGTCTCTAGGCTCTTCTTAGCACCTTATGAAAGGGACAAGGATTCCAGAAACGTTAAGTGGTATTTATACTACCCATTTTTTGTCTGCATTGGCTATCTTTCAAATACATTATTTTTAATCAGCCATAAATTTTTTCATTTTAATAATAGTTATATTGATTTTTTATTCTACAAATTTAATGTTAATAATTTAGTTAATAATTTAGATAAAATACTCTTATTATACAATATTATTATGCAAACTAAATTAATATTAACAGGGCCAAAACAATGTAAAATATATTACTCTTTCCTTACACATTAAGCACTGCTCCTTGCAAGGATCTACGGAAAATGAGACTAATCTATTTTATTCTAAAACCTTTCTGTTCCATACAATACAGAATTAATTATAAAGTTGCATAGTAAATATGCAATAAATATTTGACTCTTTTGCAAATTCCTAAAATTATATTTCCTTATAAAATTTTAACTCACCGAGGAAATATGTTTCGTTTCCTATCAAAAAAAACATTGACAGCATTGTGTAAATCTTCAAGTATTGGTGAACAGTGTTCCAGAGCATCATGAATACTACTTATATCAGCTGTAATAATAACTAAAGGTTCTCTACCTGCAGCACTCAAGAGATTTTTATACATTGAATCCACTTTCTGTAAAAATAAATATAGAAATTATTCTTCTAGTTTAGAGATAATGCTTAGGGTACCTATAGTCAGTATAAAGTCATTAATGAACTCAACAAGCTGTTTTATTTTAAAAAATGTTTTACTTCAATAATTTTGTAAAATAAATCAATTAAAACATTACTACAATATTGCCTACTGAAAGCTAATGGCTTTCCTAAAATTAGAATAAGGGATATAAAACAATTATTCTT